>CM073772.1:93777879-93810427 GCA_037158775.1 Hetaerina titia | reverse complement strand
TATAACAAATTTAGCATCCTAGAAAACTAAGTTATATAGTCTAGTAATTTAGCAATAGTCAGGCTCTTGATTGAAATAGATTTGGACTTGAAATTAGCGAGATTTCTCTCTGGTTGCGATCCAAAAACATTCGTTTGTACTAACAATTCCGGAGATATTCAATGTTATGAATTCATAATTTAATGAAAACATTGCAGAAAAATCCGTCATCTCATAACCTTCAATGAGTCGAACAGCAATCGAATAAGTGTTGGAATCGAAACCCTGGTGGTTCGAGTGAGGGAATGCGCCGGAGGATGAGTGAGGCGATTTGAAGTCGGAAGATGGAAAGAAAGGGGGAATCCGATCGCGAGGGGAGGGGGGAATCGGGGCAGGGGTGTGAGAAGGGGGAAAGTGGACAACGCTTCCAATCCTTGCCCTCCCTAACCCAAGACGAAGACCCGTCCTGCTGTCACCACTGAAGACGAGAGCAAAGACTGCACGCGAACGATGGGGGTACGATTGACGGTCACGATCGAGCGACCCATCACGATGGTCGGCACGGAAGACAGAGAAGTGAAAAAATCCGGGAGACGCCTTAGTCAAGGCGTTGGGAATTCAACCATTGAACAGTGAAGGGAAAGCGAGTTTGGCGGGGATATGGGGCGGGAGGAAGAAATGATTTTTTTAACCGTTTTTACAAAGATCTGCTGGGAACTTCGAGTGCTAATTGAATTAGTGGAAAGACGTAATTATTACGCGCGTCTGAGTAACACGGTCAACAAAATGAATCATTTATCATTTTTGAGCAGTCATCTCGAATGTGGAAGAAAATGATGAATGAAGGATAAAACGAACAGAACGAGACACCGTTCACGGCAAAAGGGGAAGAGGCTGAAACAAAAGTCATCGGGTTATGAAGGTTCCGTATTAGAAAAAAATATATTTAAAGAAACTGAGGAGCTGGGAAGCGGCCCCCAACTGGTTCGGAGAACATGCTCGTATGTTTTTACGACCATACCGAGAAATCAGTGGGGATCCGTGCATTAATAATCCAGAGCATTTTTTAAAAACCGCCGTAATTTACTTTCGGGATTCCTTCTCTTGGGCTTCTTCGTCGAGCTCGTCGTCGATATTCGGCGGCACCTCGGTCTGGAAAGGGCAACTTCCCGCCTGCCATTGCAAAGTGCAAGAGCCGTCGTCCGGGTATTTCAACCGCAAAATTGCTGTAGGAAGGTGACCCGCGAAATTTGGCCTCTGGTTGAATTCCGATCGAAAGAAACGGATCGCACCGTAATTGTACGGTGCTGTCCGTTTCTTCACCCGGCTCTAACTCCCCATCATCTCCGCTATTTTCCGCTCCACCTTTGATGCTCGCGCACGAGGACGCTTTTAAAACCGTGGTGCCCAACCTACGGCCCGCGGGCCTGATCCAACCCGACAAGTTTTTTTCAGTTCGACCCGCGAACGACTTAACGGGTGTAAGCACATTGGCAGGATTTTAATTTTGAAAGGTTGTGTTAAAATATTAAAATTTAAATTCTTTGCATGAAGAAAGAGGAAAGGTGTAGCAATTTGATCTGGCTTTAGTTAATTCGCTAAAAGAAAAAAATTATACTTTCGTAGCGAATGCCTTGATCAGACCCACCGGTACTTTTGAAAGCAATTTCGTCGACCAGGTCAAAAATGATCTTGCAGCACTCCTATTAAGGGTAACACTCAGCCGTATAAAAATCAAGGAAGTCGAGGAAACGGTCACACTGTTGAAGACGAAAGTCGCACGCATTTTTAAGTGGTTCCGGGAGAAATTTTCAGGAAATTTCTTTTTTCGTTTGGAAAATATTATCGAAACGATACTGAGATCCTAACGTTTTATCTTCCCTCTCAGCGCTAAGGATGAATTTCGTGATATCGTGCAGTCAGTACCAACAATATCGAAACGCGTAGACAGGAGATCATGGAACAGTTTATGGCTCGCTGAATAAAAAATTCCTAAGGTGTACATTCAAGATAAGGGAAAATTCCCTCATTCGTCACCTCAAGTTTCAAGGATGACTCCCTCGAGTCAGTCCAGTTTCAATAAGAAAGATTTATTCATCATAAATCTGCAACACTTGCTTCGACACGCTAAAATGTCGTCGGGTTATCCCGTAATGCAGATATGACGGAAATAGATTTCCATATGAGGAACTGAACAAAAAGTATTCATCGACATTAAAATTTTTCGTGGAAAAACCTGTTCTACTCAAGGTAGCGTTTATTAACGAGACATTTTGCGAGAATGCCACGGCAAAGGTTACTGACTAAGACCGTAAACTCAGGCCACGACGCATAAACCCAGAGTCGGCTCTCAGCGGTGTTTGCCATTCCGGTCATCCTCTCCCTCTCCCATATCTGTCCAGCGCTCTCCTCTCCGGACGCTTAGACTCTCCGCAAAGAGTTGTTGTCTTTTGCGCTGCGGGAGGACCTCAACCCCCGGCGGAGAGAGGAAAAGAGAGGGCGGGCGGAGGAGGATCGATGACTCAGAAGGACCACAGCGAGCTTCCTTCCTCAATGGGCGCCGGGGGATGCTATCCTTCGTGGCGGCGCCACAACCGCTGCGACCCCTGACCTGGCCGCCTACCCCGCCTCTTACGGCCTACTGCGACTCGAAACATGCGTCCGCACAGGCGCCGAAACGCCATGGATTCAAGATATCGCCGCAATCGACTGAAGGATGGCGTCGGGATTTTTGGCTGGTGGGCCAACGTAAACGTGGTCGGGCGCGTGAATGTTTCTCCCGTCCTTTCATATCACAGTTGCGAATCTACCAACCCGCGATCACATTACCTATTAACTGACAAGAAGTATTCGGTTAAATTTGCGGTAATGTTTGATTAATCACATCAATTACTAAAATTCCCTCAAAACGTCCTATTAAAACTATCATTTTAACCATGTGTACGACAAGCGTGGAAATATTAGGATATTTCATGTGTTATCGCCATTACAAAAATCTCTGTGAGGCCATAAGAAATTTGACGCAAACTGGTACTCGCACGGGCTATGCCGAATACTGAATAAGCTTCAATGATAGACTTAGCAACTAACCTACCCGAATGTATTGAGAGCGGTCAAGACATCGTAAAGACGGCACTTAAAATTTTAACTTTGTAAAATCTCACTTGGAGTCCCTCTCATTCCTGGTAAACTGAGCAATTAAGACTTCTCTTCTTGGTTTTTCGTTTCCCACCCCGACTCGAACTTCGGTATAATATTCGCATCCTTACCAGCCTCTCCCACCGACCACCTCCTCCCCTATTCCTCACCACCTCCTCCCCTCTCCCTCATCACCTCCACCGGGTTCCTTCCGTTTCTCCCCTCTCGAGGGCTTCGCGAGACGAGAGTGTACCGTTGCGCTCGGAGAGAAGGTAAGGGAGGGAGGGAATGGGAGAAAGAAGACAAGAGGGAAGGAGGATACAAACACTAAAAGGGAGAGGGAGTTTGCCGTGCGTGAGGGATTCCCGTGAGGGGGAGGGAAGCGGGAGAGAATGGGAGGGAAAGGAAGGGTGGTGGGAGGTTGGGGAGGAACGAAACCGCATCATCCAAGGAACGAAAAGTGGTTTCGCATCGCCAGCGCTCGTGGACCGTGTGAGCGAAGACCGCGAGGAGAAGAGAGAGGGACGAGACCATAAGGAGGAGCCATGACAAGGAGTGAAAACTGGAGGATGGTGGTGAACGTTTCCCTCCGCAGCTTGACGGTTTTCGGCAACCCCCCTCCGTATCCTGACGCGACCGCAATCTTAAACGCTGATCGAGTTTCACCGCACGTTGGACACAATAAGAAAGGCGCAAATCTCACTTTTTGAGCCTGGAGAAACACCGCGACGAAAAAAATAAACGAAACGAAAATCACACGGCACGGTAAGCAGCATTTGGACAAGTCCATATTCCAAAATCTATGGGAGGGACGCCAAAAAAGATTACTGAACACCTTACAGAGCTACCGTTTTCGCGATTAAATCATTCATCTCGAGTTCGTTGCCGTGTGATAACTGTCCAGCGAGCGGAAACTCGACATATAGACCGAGATTCTGCACTCTATTGCGGCACCGCTTTTCCTTTATGTGTCTGTACATGGAGGCGTGAACATGACCACTTCCCCTCTCAGCCTTTCGCTCGCATCCGGCATCATGCAGACACCACAACAGGACGTGCTATATTTCTGCGTTTTCTTGCGGGATGATTTCCATGAGCAGGACCTCGTATCCTGATATCTCGAGGAAAATTTTGCCATCGCAACAACACTGGATGCTTGAACTTCAAGATACCATTCAGGTCTTTCATTCCCCGCAAAGACGGACACGCCGAGAAATTTCGCGTGCAGGAAAATAATTTCCTACCTTCGGCGGTCGTCCATCATGCCGCAATCTCGATGCCATGCGTGGAAGCGACATCCACGCAGATCTGTACGTCCAGGTGGTCAAAACACACCTCCCGGTCTCGAGGGAGGGGATTAGAGAAGGGACACACTGGCATACCGTTCTTAACCTAACTGACCTATTGGCGGCGCAATGACGCAAACCGTTGTGAACACCCGCGCCAAAAACACTCGGACGCTGCCGAGTGAAAGTCCGCTTAGACCGTCGTCCACTCCCTTGAGCGGCACGCAAAGAGTACGAGACACGAGAAGAAAATATTCCAAGAGAACTTTTATTTTCGGGAGGCAAACAATGATTTCAACAATACACTTTGAGGGGAGTGGTAAAGCCGAAGGAGGGCGTTAAAAGGAGATGCTGACTCCTTGTTCGTCCTACCGAAAAGCTACTTTCATTGGGCCTTGGTTAAAATTTATCAAGACTTTAACGTTGTTGCAAGGGAGTTACCGCCTCGAGAATGAAGAGCCTTCATCCCGATCTCACTAACTCGCCAAGCTCCGAAATGTTGTTAAAAAGAGCGATTGAATCCCCTTCTTAAGCTCAAGCAATCACATATAGTCACACTTGTGTGCTGAATCTAAGTTTAACAAAGAGAATGAAATAGATGCCAAACACCGAGGTTTAAGGACTCGTTATTTCATAGAAGGGACAAGAACGAGCGATAAAAATGAATTAACAATGGCAAAACGTGTGCCGAAAAACATATTAAATTCATCGGAAAAGGGTACGCACACTTTTAAATCTACCATTCGTCTTAATGTACCTCCCCCCACTTTATTGAACCATTGAATTTAGCAACTTAACCTCCCTTATGTACCCTCTCAACATTTCTTTCCGATGGTGCTGCCTTTAAACCGTTTGGTGGCTTTCGGGGAAAATACAGGTGCATGAGGATCCGATTATTAGATGTAGTCGTTCTGAGTGAATTTTGGTGGCGTGCTTAGATGATGGCAATTTATTGAGTGGAAGAGAGAAGCAGATGAGAGGAGAAGAGGGAGAGAGTAGGATGAATGGAGTAGGTATGTCAGGCGCTGCGCGGCCGTCAGCTGAGGCAACGGGCGTCTGGGAGGAGTGTGTCACCATGACGACGCACGGCCCAGCCGCGCGCCCGTTGGAATAAGATCAACTTCTTTTCCTCCCTCGGTCGCACACTGGGGGTCGCCCCGAGAGATTTCCCGCGCGAGAGTGGACGTCGGACGAGGAGAAAAATTCCAGATCGGAGGGGGAAAACGGGTGGGGGTGCGCGCGAACCGTTTTCACCGTGCGGGAGAACGCGGCGGCGGCGTGGCTCCCCAGCTCCCGTCGGAGATGAGCCCGGGGCGAAAACCTGGCGACGACCGACCCATCCGTGGAATTGAGAGGGCGGAATGGGTGGATGCGTACGCGGTCACCCGAGGAAATCGGAAAGTTAAAAACATCCCCACGATCACCGAACTGTATTGCTAAAATAAGGAATCGATTTCACAAAGAACTCTTAAACACTTAAAAACAGGGTGAAAGGTGAAGCGACACTGGCCTATTGCGTGATGAATTGATTTTTGCCACTACTTACATAAATGTTAAAGAGCCGAAGTACTACAGTTGATTGTTAATAGTGCATCAGAAATGTGAGAAGAGAGCAATACAAATCAAGTGTACGCACAATTTCAGGGACAACGTGATGGAAAAATTCCATTACTAAAACTAAAAATTCAATCGCTTTCTGACAAGAATGATGCTTTTAGCAAGTCATGGTATGAATGGTACCACAGCATTATGATGTGGTTGATATGCCTCGAGATGCAATGATAACCAACCCATTTCTTAAATTAACCTTGCAACTAGCAAGCCGCAGATGAATGTTTCGTTCTAATTTTGCTACAAGTGCCTCTTTTGAAACTTCACCCTTGACTCACTGGCATAGTTTGAAGTTGTTTGCCAAAGTTTCAAAACGCCAGTAATATGTATCACAATAAATGTCAGTGGAAACGTTAACGCTGCCTCCGCGTTATTGCACACTAAATAAGTCTTCGAGAGCAAATTCGGTCGAGCACAGGGTATGATTCAAGTGCCCCAGGGAATCGTCGTCCATTATTCAACCCAGGCACCTCGAGCGTCGACAGCAAACACAACACTATTTTGGTCGCATGTTTTTCCAATCGGCAACGACACATCAACACGGGCATGATCTCAAAAACACTCGAGACAACACGGGAAAGTTAGCACCAATCTTTAGTGGATTAGGGGATTTTTTCAAGTTCAACTTACCGCTCGCCTCCCTCCCTCGTTATTCCTCGGTCTAGCAGGTCTCTCAGGGTTTGGAACCCGGGAAGACAACTTTAGGAGGACTCCTTTGAAGGCTCTCGTGCGGCGCGCTGAGAAACTTTGACGGGGTTGGTCCGGGGAGGGCAACCGAAGACTAAGTTGGCGGCGAGAGAGAGGTCGAGGGCGTGAGATCGCCCGTAACCAAGGCGGCAAGAGGACTTTAGAGACTCGGGGGGTGGAGGAAGAAAGCCTTTCTTTTCCTATCTCTAGTCGGCGCCCCTCTTCTGCGAAAGTCTTCTTTATTGCCCGTCCCTTTGTCGGAGCAAGGAGGGAACGAACACACACACTTTTGTGGGGAAGAACAAGTGAGAAAAAAAAACAAGTCTTTCCACCTCTTTCTTTAAAGCTCGTTTCGGTCCTCTCGCTTCGTTATTGCGTGCCGCGCTCTCTCTCCTTCGCCCTTCTCCTTTCAGGAACCCTCGGAAGACGAGGACTCTTAAGCGACGGCAGCTACCTACCGCCGGCACAACAGCCAAGCGACTGACGAGATCGCGAGTAAGGCCGCCCGACGGACTCTCGGCTCATTCCCCTCCCCCTCACGCAGGTCTCTCTCTCTCCCTCACTCCCCCTTCCACAAACTCCCTCCCTCCCCTCCGCCGCCGAAAGGCTCCCACGTGACCGCTCCCTCCCTGAGCCAACCACCACCTCCCTCCAACACTTCCCTCCACCTCTCTCTCCCTCTCTACATAACCTCCCGCAACCCTCTCCAACCCCGCCAACCGCCCGTCCGCTTTTTTTCTCCCTCTCTCCCTACATCCAGCACTCACCGTTCCCTGCCTGCTCCTCTCCTATCTCCGAACAGATGAAGATGCCCATGTAGCCCGTCGGATAGGGGAAGTGCGGGCACTACCACCGCCGCCTGCGATCCCTGCTGAACGTCGTCCTTCCTGGGTTGAGTAATATTTAAACTAAATCCCCCCGCAGTGTATTTCTGTGAATTAAAGCTTGTCTTGGGGAAGTGAGTTCGGTCGATTATCCGAGTAAAGAAAAAAATTAACGCGGAACATCATACCAAAGAAAATCATTAGCATAAATTGCCAAGCCAATTGTTCCTCCCTGAGCAAGCAGAATCAACAGTGAGCATGAGCACAAATTCAGGTAGGAGTCGCTAAATACCGCTCCAAGAAATGAGTCAAATTAACGTTTACGTTCATCTATGCTTCCGGAAGTAGTGGAAGCAGTGTCAAGACACTATTGGAAGAATTAGTACAAAAAGAGACGTTTCAGGCGTGATATGGTGGAATATCATGATCAATTAAAATTGGCAATTTTCCACAAAATACTTAATAATAAATATTTTGTGGAAAATTGCCAATTTTAATTAAAAATGGAAGAATTAGGATGGGAGCCACCACCTATGGGAGTTGACCGTAGGCTTAAATACAGTTTAATTTACTGTGTAAATTTGAGGTGGGTTATATATCTGAAAATGTCAAAGGCATACGTATTACTGGCCCCATCTTACTGTGGTTGATCACCATATTTAAAATCAGGGAGATAGTAGAACGGATAGATTTAAAATGTCGTTTTTTCCTCGTACTATTAGAGATCAAAATTGATGTGACAGCATTCGCGTAGGAGATTATAAGAATTGGTAGTGTATACTTATATTTGTCTATATCCTGCATGTTATTTTTTCATTTAATAGAGCTATCTTTTTAATAGTTCTACAGAATGGTTTGAATATACACATCCAGTTATTAAATATGTGTGCATGTTAGTACCTATTTTGCATGAGAATTAATTTTTTCGACAGAATGATCTACATCTACATTTTACCCCGCAAGCCGCCGCAAGGGCGTGTGGGGGGGGTGTTAGGTCACCATCAGTAAAAGGGGGAAATAACCGCAATCAAAACCGACACCCGCAGCATACATTGATACCAAAATCCTATCATTTTACACTCATGACAATGCATATCTACCTCCTTTCATTCTACACGAATGCAATTACATGTGCTATCATCTAACAAATAATTGCACCTTAGGACTAGGAGGATCAAACTAATATTTGTATAGGAGTAACATAATTGGGAAAATACTAAACAGTGGAACACTAGGTGAATTGCTTCTTTAGCTCTTTTATAATTACACCGAAAGGCACAACTTTTAGCCACCTAGCCAGGTATTTCCCCTCTTAAGTCACCCTCAAAGCTTTATCATAAAAAATACAAGTGAATTCTCAAATGAAGAGTTTGAAAATAAATAGTGCAAAGAAAATGTCGCAAAGTTGGTTTTATTGCACAGTATATTTATTGCAAAGAGACCCTGGCACGAAAAGAAAATACGGTACGCTCGTCCAAACTGCTAACACCAGCGAGCCTCAGTGACTCTCCCTCTCATACACACTGCAAGCATCTCACGAGAGGAGCAAATGGATATTTCGTCCTAGTATTATCTTTCAAAGCATTTTTATCTTTAAATAACCAGCCACCGATAGAAGGCACGCGCTTGTGAAATAAGTGAAACTCTCTCTCACTAGAATTACATATTTGGGGCCGTCCGAAGTCCCAGTTTGCCGGGTGTCGAGATCATCTCATCACTAGTTCGCTGGAGATCTTGAGACAGAGGTGGGAGGACTTCGTTTCGAAGATCGGTTTTGACCAGCTGAGATTAGTGTGATCCCGTTTGATCCGATCCCCGAAGATGTCGCGAAATCGTCTGCCTTACTAAGACCAACGTTGAAGGTCCTCACTTCCAAGTTCTCATTTCTCCCAATAGCCATGGCTATCTTGTGTACTCTATATGGTGTTTATATCATTATGTTTCCACACCTCGGAAATGACAGGATGGCGTGTTCCCCATCTCTGTCTATGACCTTTCATTGAATGCTAACCTGACATTTTTTTTTATGGGAGCCCCTTCATTGCTTGCGTGACCCCTCTACGTATAACGCATTGATGCTTCCATCGCGTCACGTTGCTATCTCGCCCTGGTTGAATCTTCGCGAGAGATAAGATGCGAGAGCCTTTCATGCCCTCCCTCGGGCCGTGACAGCATATCTCTCCTCTCTCTCCGACTTCGCTTCGCCTCCGCTGATTCGGCTTTCTCATCTTTGCTATCTTTTCTATCAAAAACTCGCCTCATATTCTCGGAAACATACAACCCATTTCTACAAACACTCATTTCACTTTCTATTTCCGATCCCTTCTCCCATTGACTCGGATATTTCCCCTCCCTGCCTCCCCTTAAACGAATTTCTTTCCAGGGAAGTATTCGGTGGGCCACATCTTCGTACCCGCATGGAAACCTGTGTGAAAGTGAGTTTCCGCTCGGTTTGATACATTTGATAATTATGATAAAGGGGAGGCAAGTGTACATAATTTTTAAAACACTTCTTATTTCAATCCTGTAATTTATCAGGATATGAGTATCCCACTGAGTAGTAAGCCATCGATATCCTCTGGAAAATAAAGATGTACTCAAACATTACCTTTCATTATTTTATTTCTACTGTCCTGAGCTATTGACTACAGAGCTTCATTTATTTCAATAATTTGACGTGTACCGAGAGCATATAGCAAGAATGAGTTAACGAATATGGCAAGGACTTACACGAACAATGTTTTCTAAGAAAATGGACTTCTGTTTCTTGCTTTGATGAAATCACAAGCCTGATTTTTATTGAGCTCATATTAACGTTCAATTTTATTCTTTTTTTAGCCATAACAAACAAGATAGCATTCCCTTCCCTCTGAAAGTATTTTAATCCCGGAAAAAAGGGTGGAAAAAAGGATAAACGAAAGATCTAAGCAAAATTAAATGAGACACAATAGCTTACAAATTAAATTTTGATAAAAATGATTGATGTGAGATTCATCTATTGCAAAGGTTCTTTATTAATATCAAAATATGATACATGTAAAGTATCTCTCTTGTGAACCTCATCTTAAAATGTTTGTAATTCTTTTTAATATTCCCGGGATCATTAGACGAAACTCAGAACATAAGAAGAAACATATGCTAAATAAGCAAGAAAAATTAAAAGTGAATTAATTATTTTCATTACCTCACTGGAATATTACCCGTCTCATGCGCCCGCTGCTTGGTTTTATTCCCGTCCCTTCCCACCCTTTATCGACTTAAGCGATTAGCGTATTTCTCCCACTCAACGCAAAGCGGAACCCAAAAAGTAAAATTCGTTTAATGACATGCGGAGGAAACCGCAAGAATCAAAAGAGCAAAACCCGAGAAATAAGAAAGTTCAGCGAAGTGAAAAGAGCGAGGGAGGGGAGGAAAAGGAGTCAAAAGACTACTCCAAAGAAAATAGATAAGGTTAAAGCATCAGGAGTTGCATCTTTTGCTTTAAGTTCTCTCGAAGGGAGATGGTGAAAAGATCAAAAGGATCGGAATTGGTAGGTTGAGAATTTAACAGTGATAAAAGGAGAGAGGCAGGTGCTTTTGCTCGAATAACTCCGTTTGCGAGTGTTCCCCCATATTTTTCTTTCCCATCTCTCTGGCTTCTTCCTCCCATGGTAAAAGAGTTCAGCACTCTCTTTCCTTCTCCCTTTCTTTCTTCTTCGCTCTCTTTTTCTCCTAGCACTTATTTTCTCTGTTGTACCACAAGCTTCCCTCAACATTCCCCGTATGTATGGTGGTCTTATCATCGATACTCGCATCTATACTCTCGATCGTATCTAACTGTAGCTACAAAGTATGTATTTAAATTAAAAATAGTTACTCTTTTTTTGCTTTATTGTTTCTTGCCACTTCTGGTGCGATTTCAATATTTTATCTTTTATTCAAAAATACGATTTCTTTGACTTCGTATGTTCATATGGGATGGACATTTCTTCCATCCCTTGTCCCTCTCCGTGGGGGAACCCTCCTTCTACCTGCAGCGTTGGATCAAATTCTTTACCTGTCCCCTTAGTGAGGAGAGCGTTTTATGTTGCATGTTCTTGTGGTAGTGGAATTTCACCTTGCTACTTACCAAATTCTAGCTTGCACGATATTGGATAAATTTCTTGCTGCATCCTAAGTTGGAATTATTTGTTAGATGATAGCATATGTAATACCATGCGTGCAGAATGAAAGGAGGTAGATATGTATTTGTGTGCGTGTAAAATGATAGGATTTTTGCATGAATGTATGCATGCACCACTGTGGGTATGGGTTTGCATGTATGTGTTGGTTTTGAATGCAGTTTTTTCCCCTTTTTGGGGTGGTGACCTAACACCCCCCGCCACACGCCCTTGCGGCGGCTTGCGGGATATTATGTAATGTAGATGACGTTGGTAATAGGCAATTTTAAATTAATCCAATCACATACACACTCCGTTAAAAAAGGTGTACAGACTAATTCGGCAGACCTTGTATCTGTTGCATCCTCGGCTATGGTATTCGAAGGCACATATATATTTACAAGCTACGCACATCTCTCTGACCTACCATATGTAATGATAAAATGTATGGGAATGATACAATATTCAATTATTAAGCATCAATACACTACCACCAAGTCGTGCAAGACTTATCTAGTTGAGACTTTGCAAGGACATTTGACTAGGACGTAGAGGTGCAGCTGAGAACTACGCAGTCTCCTGACTAAACACCTGCAGACTTTTATCTGCGGAGGAACTGAAAAGACGTCGTACACTGTAGAAAACCGACAATATCGGAGGTTATCAGTGAATAAATTGGAAATGTATGTACATAGAGCATTCTCACTAGACACAGCTTAACGTTATCCAAAAAGAAGTTTGCCGTACCAATAAATGTCGTGAGGCTTAAGGTCACCACTTAAGGCATTACTTGTAATTGTTAGAATATAAGACAACTCATGACCTCAAAATGTATTCAATATTTATATATAAAACAACTTTTTCTTTTTATGAAGTGTGTGTACCCATATATTTTCGGAACACACGATTCATCGACAAATTTTACTCTCCCGCCTTTTGCTTTTCAATTATCTAATTCCTCCGAAATATAAAAGTCTGCTATTTTGTTTTATTTGTTTCCATGTCTCTTAAAACTAAAAATAAGCCACAGCACTTAAGATGAATTTAACCAAGCTATAGCAAAAAAAGGGCATACTTATGACGAAATCACCTCAAAATCAACTAAAAAAAAGAGATTAGAACGATATAAAAAAACAAAAGTATTCAACCCGAAGGTCGGTTTTGTCGGTGATGATAGATTTCACCCAGTAATAGCTAGCCGACGGCATGTGAAATTCACACATCTGGTTAGGGGGGACAGTTCCTTTCCCTGTGCCGGTTGTGGTTTCCCTGGAAGTTCTGGTCCCCGAAAAATCGCATAGCTAAGTGGATCTGCAAGTGCACAGAGAGGCTTGCCCGGGAATCGAACACGGGCCCTCCGATCAGTAGTTCAATGCTCTATCCCTGGACTACCGTGACCCATGAGAGCGATGTAGCAAACTAAAAGCAAATTAACCATGGGAGGATGAATGGACTGAGAAACCTTTCAATTCGTTGAGAAGCATTCAAACGATAGAGCTAATCGTAAAGGATTAGCTTTCAACCGTTTGATCTGGGAAAAAATATCGTTGTTCTGGCCATATTAAAGTAAAATTGACTTTTATGAATGGACACACCAACAATAGTCGAAGCTAGGAATCAGAGCTGATACGTATAGCCAACGGGAATAATGATGCTGGAGTGAATGACCAAACTTGCTAGCTTGACCATATGCTTTCCCTTTGTTGAACTTCTCGCTCATCTCTGCACCGGAACCCTCCCTTTAATATCTGTCATCTGCTTCTCCACCTCTATCTCTCTGAATCCATCCCTTTTCCATTCTCTTCCAAAGCGAAAACTTTCTTTCTTTCTCTCTCTCGTCCTCCCCCCCCCTCCCCCGCTGTTTGCACACTTTGCAAATTTCCCTTTCCACTGTTCACCTCTCCCGAATCCCCATCATATCCCTTCCTCTCACTCGCCCATCCACTCCGCCTCATAAATACCTGAAGCGCATTCTCTTCCTTTCAGACAGCAGTCGGTTCGCTACGACTCATCAACTCTGCCCTCCCCTTTGCGATCCAATTCGAACTTAATGTCGCCAAGTCCCTAAGTTAAACTGAATGTTGGAGTATTGATTTTGTCAACGTACGAGTCGTGGCAGGACACGCACTTTTGTCAAAGTCAGGAGAAGGTGTGGTAATGAAATAAAACGCTGTTTACGCTTTATCTTTTAATAAAATTGTAACCATAAATATGGAACGAGGGAACTAATGGGAAGCAGGGTATGAAGAGAGACATCCAGATTGTAATTTAGAAAGGTTCATTTTAGTTTCCTAGCAAAACCCGACGATGAGTATGATTTTATCTCATAACATGCACACATTATCTTGTATATACGCATTTATAGCCAAGGATTCACGAAACGTTAAACAAAACAAAACTTTACTCTCACACACCGTAGTATTTCAATTTTCGATGGATTTAAAACCGTCTTCCTCAGAAGGAAGGAAGGGTAGGAATTCTACTTTTCCCACACTACATAAAGAGTCTATCCCAACGGTAAGCAGAATGATTTTTCTCCGGACGGCAGGAGTGGGGTGATTTGTGGCGGAAAACGTGGCGGAAGGTCTTGGAAAAGCTACGCGCCTCACGTCAGTTGTCTGTGGACCGTTACAGTGGACAATTCGCTACTGGACTGGACCCTTGTTCGTGGGTCGCGTCGAAAATTCACGGCGTCACGTTCCATGGAGTAACAAAATGCGATAAACATTTTTTTCTAAGCTTCAGATATCGGATTCTGGAGATAAGGAAATGTCCCAAGGAATGGTTTTCCTCTGGCACAAGACGTTTCGGGAGGGTAGAGAGGAGGTTGACTACGAAAAACCTCCGTTAACGACACAATGAGACGAAAACGTGTAAAGAGTGAGGGACAAGCTCAATTACGATTCACGCCTGAGTGTCAGAATGTTAGCAGAGGAGTTCAATATTCTGAAAACCACAATTCATCGCATTCTTACAGAGGATCGCATCAGGAAGGAGATGACCTAGTACCGGCCAAGCGCCACTGTGGGTAAGTTTTGCATGCATGTGGTGATTTTGCACGCTTGCACGTTCCTTTTTAGGAGGTGGTGACCTAACACCCCCCGCCACACGCCCTTGCGGCGGCTTGCGGGGTATTATGTAGAAGAAGCGCAAGGTGGCAACGCTGTCACAGCCACCCTGCAGCACCATTTTCGCACCACCGGACTTCTTTTTGTCCTCAAGAATAAAAAAGAGCTTTAAAGGCAACCATTTTGGAACGTTGGATAACTTCAAAGTGGCCGTGAAGGGGTGCATGAACGAAGTGCCGTCGAAGCCTTCTAGGAAGCGGGCTACGACTGGACTAGGCGCTGGCATCGTCGTGTCTATTTACAAGGGTGCTATATTGAATAAATTGAGTAATTTGTGCTTTGATCTGCAAAATATTTTTTTCACAGTTTAATCTATTTATTTTTCGGGGCAGGCACACACGAGGACGTGGTAGTCCATTGGGTAGGGAGCGTTGGACTGCTGAGCCGGAGGGCCCAGGTTCTTTCCCAGGGGAGTGCCTCAGCTTCACCCAATCTGTGTGATTTTAGATTTTTTTCGTGTACCAGAACTTCCTTGGAAACCACAGGTGGCACAGGAAACTATAGGCTCCTCCCCCTCCCTGATGTTTGAATTTCACGTTTTGGGCTTTTTATTGGGTGAGCGCTACCCTCATTTATTAACCAGACCTTCGGGTTGTAAACTGCGATTTTTACACGCACTCGTACACATGACATATTTAGGGAGCGCTGACATTCGCGAGTGAGTGCAATTAATAGAATAACCAAATGCATATATCAACAGCTTAACATCTCCAACAACCAATTAACAACAACGGCAGATCAATGGGATATAAACGGTTATATTTTAGGATATGAACAACTTTTAGAGAAGTGTGTGATCACCCATTACACCACATAAACATACACATGAGATACCATTGTCATGGTAAGTCAAAGGAAACGCGCGCTCGATGTTAATTTATATCAGAATAGTATATGTATTACTTGTTTTCAGGGTGTTATGCCACATTTTTTGCACATGAGGTTCGATCACTTCGGTAGCGCGTTATCTTCATTGGGTGGAACATTTCACCATTGAATTGAGAGTGTAAATACGGGTGAAGCCTCCGAACATTCCCAGCGAAAAAACTATCTATGTTATATTCTGGACATTCTGTACATATACGTACAAGACATTAGCATTAAGGACTTCTGAAAAAGTTACTTCATCCTGCACGATGAAGGCGTGAATGTCTCGTGATTTCTTGCTTGGGGAGCCATTTGATCCTTGCCTATAAAAGTTCATCTTTGGCTTGATTACTTTGGTAATGTTGAATTCTTCTAACCGCAGCATTTCAAATTAATCCATGATAATTTGAATAATTCTGCTGGCACACACATAATTGAAAGAAGATGGTAAGTACAAGGTTGAGAAATCTGTTGTCATTTGTTATTTTATTATCCTGCGAAATTGGAAGATTTTTTAATGAATTTAATTTTTAAAAATTGTTTTCTTTTAGCCAAAATGTTCACCTTCAAGATTTGGCGCAATGTTTATGTGAATGTATGCCTATTATATATTGACACACCAAATTGGTAATGCCTAGGCGCCCGAAGGGAGGCGTATTGGTCAATGGATGGAATAAAGTGCGGCATACAGATTACATTATCACACATGCCTCTCGACAGTATATTGCCATTGATATTACTTTGAGGGAACCTTTATTCATCTGAATTGTTCAGTTGCCTTACCAAGCTAATTAACTACTCATCATTGAAAATAAAGTGAAAGAATGACAGTGTAAACGGAGGATGTCAGTTTCCGCATCGAGATGGGTCTTCAAGGGGTCACAAAACTTGCATAAAAACGTCACAGGTGCGGAAACACGGTGCCCAAGAAAAAAATTGAACAAAAATAAATCTGATGATTATAAGCAGTTTCAGTATCAGCTAACATAACCGGATGTATATTCAATTTAACATGCATGTTAACAAGGAAATGAATGAGCACAACCTATGCAGATTTTATTTTGTATCGAGAGCTGATACGGAACAGCAGCACTGTGAGCATGTATTGAATTTTCGACCCTGGACATCTACTGAAGCTAAATTTACCAGTCCATTATGGTAAGCGTCTTTAGACTTTTTAGCTAATAAGTGTGCAAGTTAACCGGGATAATTTCAAAAGCGAAATTGCCTGAAAAGGAGCCAAAATTTCGCGAATAAGGATAAAACTCAATGCTTCTATTTCGAGCTATCTTTTTAATTAATATTTTTTTACTGAATCAGTTTTATTTCCAGGGTTATTGCGCTCATCAATTATAAAACCTACGGCTTCATCGCTTCATATTTGATACGCGCGTTGGCAACTGATCGCCGGTAGCCGAAAACCAATATCTAGTCTTTAGAGAGTTGGTAAAACACGGACTACCTACAAAAGGCACAAGAAATATAGTATTTTGATCATTAAATTCAATAATTAGGAGAAATGTAGGTTGAGCCTTCGCGAAGGAAGTCTTTCCTTGCTTGAGAGTTAATTTTTTATCCCTCACTCCCGTGGTTCAATATCCGTCATTTGAACTCTTTCCCTCACAGTTCATCCCCTTTACGCTCATCAAGCGACCCAAACACTTTCCTCCCTTTTCCTTCTAAGAATTTGACGTTCTACCATCATGCTCTTACATCTTCCTCGTACTCCTTATTCGTGTCTCCCACCTTTTTCCTTTTCCTCCACCGAACCTTCTCCGCAAATACCCCGATCCTTTTCTCGAGCCTTGCGACCCTCGCTCTTTTTCTCTCCCCTTCTCCAACCATCCCTCCCTATTCCCTCTCCCTCCCGTTGGCCTTTTCAACATTCCAGCCACAGCCTTGCGCCCCACACCCCGTCCCTCGTTCTGTTACTCGTCTTTTGACAATCAGTTTGATTTTCTCATTCTCCCTCCACTGCCTTCCTCTCAATTCGGGCGCCATTCTCTACCTCCCCCTCCCACCCCCTGGGCCATACTACCCACCCTCCACCCCTCATCTCCCCATTTCGACCACCCTCTTATGCCTCCCCTCCGAAAACTTCCCATCCGACGCACACCACTCTTCCTTTCCCCCCATTCCTTGGTCCTCCGACACGACACGCAGGCTCCTCATTGCTCACCATCCCCGCACTCTCCCTCCCCCTCGGCTACTCAACCCCCTCCCTCTACTCCCCGCGACTTCCACTCAAAACCATCTCCCAACGCTGGCGCTGTTGCGACCGCTCGCATTCTGTTCTCGGCGTCGGGATCGACAACATGCATTTTCCCGGCAATGCCCTCTTTTGACTGCGTGTTCTCTCGGGTTACAACTGCTCTGTGGGAATTATGGACGACATCTCACCGGAGTTTCTGTCAGAGGCTCCGTGCCTGGATTTTCGAGGCCCTCAAGGTTCAATGCCCTCTCTTCACGACCTACCGCTTCGAAATTACCACGTCATTTATTCATAGAATCATAAGGAACAGCGTACTTTACAGTAGAATTCTATTATTTGGTACAGCGAATTTTACCGCGATATGGAATCACCTGATTATCTCCAGGCGATATTCAGGTTACCAGATGATGCCGCATTACGATGCAACGCGTTGTACCAATTGATAAAATCCAATACCAAAAGAACGCCATTTCTTCTAATGTTATGCTTCAATCCAGTGAATCCTGAAAAAATATAATTTACAATGCTATTCGTTTTAGTTATAATATTACACGTAATAATAATTAGTAATATTACACGTAAAACTACCACCACTGTAGGGGGGGATAGCATTGAGCATAGATGATGAATTTGAAGGATCCCACAATTCGGGTAAATGTTACTCAAAGGAGACGAAGACCCCGGCAGTATACATGCGAAAATCCTTTAAAAAAATGACAGAGCGTGTTATAAGCCGAATGAACATGGGGCCATCTCGGGAGGAGTTTAAAGGTCTCACAAAGAAGTTGATCTCACCCATTACAGTCATATGGTCACTTTGAAATCCTTCATTCCTTTTATGGGTTCGTCCGCGCGTCCTCGGAGAGAAATCGCGACGCACTAATGTTGGCGAAGCAAACCTCGTCTCTTTTAAAATTCGAAGTTGAGCACTCCAGTATGAAGCGTAATACTACGACGAACATACCCCTCATAACAACCCTCGAATATAACCGCGTCATATTAGATCTTTGAAATCCCCGCAAGCTTATTTAATTTCACACTATTTATTGCACCAATGTTCAACAAATTGATGCAAGTGGCATATCTACATAAAGGCGTACGAATCTGTCAGGAATAAATAATATAGCTAGATAAGTGTAAGTCGTTAGATGCGCGGTTTTTATTGTATGAACCAAATTTTACTTTTACAAAACTTCTCTTGCTTCAAGGCAATATGTACCAACCCAACGTTCCCTAAGGCTATTCCCACCCTTTTAAGAGGATATCGATAAATTGAAATTTCATTAAATGAAAATTGAATGAAATTAAATGTAATATAAAGAAATACTAAAATGCAAAAAATAAAATAAGTGTGCATTAGACGTATTTTCGGGCTATCTATTTTCTCGATTGCCACAGCAAAATTCACCTTGATAGAATTTTATCTTATATTGTGAAAATTTGGTGTCTCAAATACAAAAATGGCTTGTATTCTGGGTTTTCTGATTCAAACAAGTTCCTTTTGACAAGCAATTACTCAATAAATAAGTTTTATTGTTTATAGGGTACATTGTGAAAACTCGAAAGAGACTGGTTGCTCTTTGAAACTGAGAAGTATATTTTTAAATGACGCCCTGGGAATAAAAAATAAATTCAAAATGAACGTGCTTTTTTGGGGAAGAGAGAATGCCTACCACGCGCGTTTTAATTTTGCCATATATGTTATAAATTAACCTTCGCCACCAAGGTCCTTCATAAATATCCATTTCCTAAAACAGAATCCCATCAAGGCTTTTAGAGTTCATGGCGTCGAAGTCATTTGACGATCGAGGAGTCCAAAAATGTAATAGTGACGCAGAATATCCATAATTGCACGTGATTACGTGCTCCAAAAAATGAATATTTCTTTGAAGAGAGGAAATATTAAACTTTAACAACCAAATTATAGTCAGCTAACATGCAAATTAGCAGCGCTAAAGTAAACAGCCATCTTATTCATGATTGCAATATATTGACGAAAAAACTAGAAATATATTTTTTGAGTCTTTCAATTAAATTTTAATATACATGATGACTTATTCGAAAAACAAAGTTTAATTCGAAGTTTTTAGAAAACTGACATCTCGACAATGACATTTTATTTGTCCTTATTTCATACATACAAGTAGTACCCAACGTACGAGTAGCTTTGACGAATGCTAGAGGGGAAAAATTATTGAAGGAAGGAGAGCAAAATTTTCTACGAGTTTTGGTACTCGTCTAATGCATTCCTCTTTCTGACCTGATTTGTTTCTTGGGAGGAAGCACGTTGCAGCCAATCCGAAGTTCAAGCCCTTCGCAGTTTGAATATTTTCAGTTCGGACACCTAAGTATAAATGTCTTAACATTCGAAAGAAACTTCTGCCTTGTGTCACTAATAATCTAAAGAAGAAACGAGAATTTCATGTATATGTGCGTGCGTGAAATATTTGTAAGGATTACATTTCGGCAGCAGTTAGAGGCAGATTGAATAACTGCACGTCGTATAAGATCTACTGTCCATTAATCATTGAAATATTTTGCATACCTTTGGTATTATGTAATGTAAGTATGTACCTATGGTTTTCAGTGTAAATTAATATCGAGGATTTACTCTCGTCATACAAAGAAGCAACCAAATTGGGATGTTTTTGTTTCCTTATACTCGGAATAATACGAGTATTTATCGATAAGAGTGCTCATTGGAATGTGCATTATAATTAATGAAAACAGTAATACATCTAGTGAACACTACTCACTCGATCTACTAAGACTTGAGTAACCTGGAACGGTAAAGCAGTTTTTCCATCACGAAATACTAGTCAGGGTTTCAGAGTGTAATATATATGGTGTCGACGAAAGGTATTACTGCCGCGGTGGCCCACATACGAAGTCTATTCAAAGAGTTCTCGAAATTTATCTATTACAAAACAATGCTTCTCAAACAAATTATTGGACAGGATCCTCTTCAAACCACTCTCCTCCCCAACGAATACACTTATCCAAACGGTGTTTCCACTTTTTGAAACAGTCCTGAAACGCTTCTTCCGGAATGCTAATAAACTCCACCGTCGAAATTTTCTCTATCTCTAGAATGGTGGAAAATCAAATGCCGTACTGGCTTCTAAATATTATGAGCCCCAGTTCGAACTATTTGGCTGCAAATTTTCCACTGAATGAATTAAACTCCCATCAGTTAGATAAATAGCCATAGAATAGGAGAGATCTTCAAGATCAATGCTTCCGTTCAATGGAACAGAAGCATTACTTGTTGGTGAGTTTCAAAGGGCCGTTGACCCTTTGAAACTAGCCAACTGCGAAACCCGAGGCGCCATCCGCTAAGGGTAAGCCAGAGCAGACAACAGATTTCTTTTCACACCTCCGTTCACTTATTTTCTTCTCATTCCTAATCGACTCAAGAATGTGTTCTACTAAAATAACTCGTATTGACAATTAATACCGATCGATTTTCTGGGTCTAAGATGGTCCATTTTATTTGTATGACGACTGCAATCTCTTATATTTGTTCGTAGGATATTCTCCGAGAATTTTCTCCTAAGAATTCATGTTAATGACTTGATTCGCATTCAGTTTCATTTCAGGGTTTCATTAAACATTGATGGGCACATCATAAGTCTTAAATGACATGTAGACGAAGACTTTTCTAACTTCTCAAGATTTTGAGTTAACACATTGTATAAAAAAGGGTAAACAAGTAATATAATAACAAAAAGAGATGCAAAGTGGATAATAATCGTAAGTATTACCATTTAAAAGATGAATTTATGGAACTGTTACTCACAGAAATTGGAAGAATATGGATCAGTCGAAAACATACACGGTCATCGTCCACATCTCATCGTCCAAATTCGTCGAAATCGTCGAAATTTATGACGAAAAGGTCTCTGTTCAAGTGGAACAAGCCCGGATGAATATCTGAAAGTAAAAGAATAACAATTAATTAAAATTATAGAAAATAATTTCTGAGCAACCATGAGGAATGCTGAAATTGAGGTTTGGATGTATCTTAGGGAAAGGTTTCTACGGGTGCCTTTGGAAACATTTTATTTGGTCCACGTTTCTTTACAGACTCGTGGTAGTCCAGTGAGTATAGCTCTGGGGTTCTGACCGAAGGGATCGGGTTCGAATCACGAATGACGCCCCTAGGCACTCTTAGCTTCACCAAGCTGAGTGATTATTTGGGCACCGGATCCTCATGGGATACAACATATAGTATATGGAAGGGGTATGGCCTCCCTACCCAGTTGTGCGTAAATTTCAGACACCTTTAGCATTAGATGACCTTACTTTCACCTGTTTATTTATTAATTTTCTCTACTTAATTTTTATTCGTCAAAGTCTCTTCTTCCACCCTCCACTCTTATGCATCACATTACAGACAATTACAAGCATCCATTCTCTAGATGAATGTCTCTGAAGAATAACTCACCTAGGCGGCACTCGAACCCACGATCTCTGGATTGGCAGTCGAGGGCGTTACCTCGTCGCCACTGGGGTCGACGACGAGGCTTGTCGGAGAAACCTTCGGATTTTATACTGTGATATATTTAGAGCGATTTTTTCCTTCAAGTAATATTTCTTATACACACAACATAGTTAATTCACGCCATAGGGCTATCTTTCCAGGACTACTTGAATTCGCGAATCAGGCGCAGAAGGTAAATCAAACAGGAAGAAATCACTTGAGAGAATGTGATTCGAAACCGGGGATTCTTGAAATGCAACATATTTTAGTGCTCCTTAGAGGAGATAATTAAGTGGTACAAAATAAGACGAATGGCTGAAAGACCGTCGTGAATCGGAGTATGAAATTCCTTTTAGTGAGGTTTAGGTTACAAAAGGGATGACACTTGTGGTGCGTCACTTTTTTGGCGAAAGAAATTTTTAAAAACCGAGTTACTTAATATTCCTCGTCAGAAATCCGTCATAAAAACCTCCACCAACTAGATGAATAGTCATAAAAAAAGAGACTTGAGGAGGCCAGAGCGGAAAAAGGAATTGGGAATACTTACTCTGAAATGGGAAAGAATCTAGAGCGCGTTTATCAAAGTCATTGGCAATTTGCAAGTCCTTTAAAAAAAGTCCCAAATAGACTCATATAAACCATTATTAATTACATCATGTGACACTGACAAAAAAATTAATGTGTACGGACACGTCGTTATTTGGAGACTGTGAGCAAACTACAAGAACTTATGACTAAAAGAGTCCATATTGGGGATAGCAACTAATATGCATACCGAGTCAATTTTTTAGCATTAATATTATCTGATCGCTACGTCAAAGATTTTTGAGACGGAATATGAGAAGGGTTATAGCATAGCGAACAAAAGAGTAATAAATAAACCACGGGGTTGATCATAATCAGAGGATAGGAATACTTCCTTGTGGGCATAACTATCATTCATTTAATTTTATTTAAAAAGGGGAGCACGAGGTATCCATTTATGTTCTTTCCCAGAAAAATCAGAAATCATAATAGTAGGAAACCAAAGTTACCTTAGAAATATTAAAAACATTTAATTTACAAGTCGGAACAAATTTAACATTGCAAAGATAAATGGTATATCTGTAGGTGCTTGTGTATGTTAGTTGGTAGTTTATGTGTTTGCATGTGTATGAGGTGTATGGATTTTTGCATGACTGTATACTATGTTTCGTTTGTGGCTTGTATAAATTTGTGGCTTTTGCATGCGTTTTTTTCTTAATTGCGGGTGGTGCCCTAACACCCGCCGCCACACGCCCTTGCGGCGGTTTGCGGAGTATTAAGTAGAGGTAGGTGTATGTTCTTAATTTCAGTCTTATTACTAGTGAATTGCAACTGCTACTAGCAAGCGGTTAGAAGTCCCAATTGTCCAAAAGAGTAACTGGAGGAAAAAAATATTACAGGAATTACTGCATCTACAATAATTCTTAGGTGCGTCGACCGGATATGTATATTTGACATATGAGTATTTGTCCAGAATATAAACTTTGTAATTGACAGTGAATAGATTTTCCATTGCTGATATGTGATCTTTCCTACCAATACATTATTCATATGCGTAATAGCAAGGAGACGCTTGTCTTAGAATAGCAAATGGTAGCATGCAAAAGGAATTAATATTATTATCGCATATTTTGGAAAATTTGAGATGGTAGTAGTCATACCTACGTTGAAATGATACGTAATGTACCATATTATTTATGGTCTAGAAAACGTGCAAATCAAAAATTACAGGTCCGTGCACGAGACAAAGTCTTCAAAAGGAAAGTAATCCAATGTTTCAGGATATTAGTGATTAGGGCACTCTCCCATGTCGACCTATGTGTTGTTCAGTACTTGGAAACTATTCCTTTTAAGTGCCTATTAAATATATTCCCATAAAATTCCTCTGAAAGACAAAATGTTCTAGCTCTTCCTCTATTCCTATCTTTAATTCAAGTGTGATATATCTGCCCTCATGATGGCATTCCAAAAATACTTATTTACAATGAAAAAGGGTAGCATACAGGAAAAAATAGCGTACTCCCATTCATCGGAAATTGTAGTGCAATTATTCTGTTATTCTCCAAACTTCTTCAAGATGGTCTCGAGGATAACAGTTTTTAGCATCTCCTAACGACGAAAAGATACTGGCGGCAATCTTAATCAATAAAAGTTTCTAAACAGGTCTTTGGGCTTCTTGGAATACATTATATGCCAGCATCTTATTAACTTTAAACGATAAAAGTAACAGTGATAATCATATTTTCAAAAGGATTAGTACGTGTCTTTGACTCAGTTTTAATGTATTTCGCGACGTCTGAGTTAGAAAGCATGTTAAAGAAGAGTGAGGATATTGTCATGCAAACAAATTTTCAAAGTTTATTATATTCAATGTCACTCATTTTACTCCGAATTTCACAGTAACGTGGTTAAGGAACTTCTATTTTACGTGATGAGTTCTAATCAGAAAATTGATTTTTTTCTCAAAGGATTATTCAGGATTAAATTAGAGATTATCGCAATGGATAAATGGATTGTTCGAGTTGAAATTTTATGGATTGGAGAATGAAATAACTGTCGCACTATTCGACCGGATAAGAAACTTTATGACGAAGTGAATTTCGGCTGACTGAATATATGACTTCTATGCGATTGTGTCTTGCACGTGATGACGGCTCATTGAGCAAGCAGTAACGTGTTTCGTCATTGAGTTTCTTATTCAGTGAAATAGTGCAATAGGTATATAATCTTTTAATGTTAATTTTTTTAGCCGTAACAGGTCTAATTATGTGAAATATTATAGAGAAGCTGAAATATTTTTTCATTTAAGTAAATCAAGGACAAATAAGTGCATTCAATTGCAAAATAAAATTTTCTGAGTACAAGACTGCGATATTAATGATCTCGTCCGGAGTGCTTGAAGGCTCCCGAGGATGTGATGAGAAAGTTTACGTTTTGCAGAATTGATAGTTCAGGGAATATTCTTATATTGGCAAATAATAATAAATGTATGACTCTAGGCAATTTATTTCTTATAAATTTTCAATCTTTCTCTAAATGACAGCGTCAACAGCTTAAATGTTTGTTATTGAAAAACTTGGATGAAAAGGCTTCAATTAATTGATGCTTGTAAAGTTCTACATGGAAACCTTACTAACGGGTTTAATAATAACTTAACTCAGTATAAGAATACTAGGTTTTAACCTAGTATTCACGGTGATTTTCAGCAAGGAATAACGAAAAAGAGTCTGCAACCACAATGTAATGACTATGATATATACGCCCCATCCTTACTCGTACAAACCATCCATGCAGTTCGGCTGCGGGGTAAAATATTTAAAAAGTTACTAAATATACTTAAAAAGAACTTACTTCCATGCAGTAATTTCTACCGTACTTCCCTATCTTTGAAAACTTCTTTTCCCTCCGAACACTTTGATTTCCAAGACTATTACCAAAGGGTAGACTGAAAAAGTTAGCATTAGTTATCAGGAGGGTGACTGACAGCTAGACTGCTGGATAGGTAATTTGGCAGTGTTAGGTCATTTAGTTTTTGGAGATATATAGGTGGAGAGAAACCCGGCGTGGGCATTATCCTACCATTTGGAATTGGAGAGACGAGGCCAACAATTTAAAGTCCCAACCAACGGATGGCGTAATTACTCTAAGTATGCTCGATGCTATGATGAAGCACCCTAACACCCCACCATAACGTTACATAAGAATTAATAGCATTCAGAGGTTTGGTTATATATTCTTAAATAAAAACGCCATAGATATGACCCATATAAACTAAAGGCAAATTAAGGCTTTTAATAATTATTCTGTTATCAGTGCCTTCATACGTAAGACTTGATGTTTTACCGGAGAATGATCCGAGTAAAGCCTTTGTGGGTTTTCCACCGGTTCAGGGTTTCAGCTGCCGAAGGCTAAGGACGATTCTAGAAAACCCGCGTAGACTTTACCTCGATCCGCATTCTTACGCAACCCACTCATTCTTCACCCTATTTCTCCGATTTTTTTACCTCCAAAAAATCTCACATTCCCCATAAAATTCACATTTTATTGACATTTATTGCGTTAATTACTTTCAATTGCCAACGTCATAACATAGTCACTTTTAATAATCAGTGATTTAAGACCCAATGAAAATGTTAAATAAATTATGCGAAATGATAATCCCAAGGTGGGATTATCATTTCACATATTTTCTTCGGTGGAAACTATATATTTCACATGCAACCTTGATCAATTTTATTCATTAGTTTTTCCGATGTCTCAAACGAAGCAGGAAATATTTCGCTGAAGACATTTGAAAGTATTTAGTTTATCAAGATATCGCAGAGTGCTTTTCCACGCCAACCTCCACTAAAAGATCAACATATTACTTATATTGGATAAAGGTCTTCATTCCGGTTCTGTCAAGCACTTATAGTTTCCCCTTTCCAGTTTTAAGGGGAGAGCGACTGTGAGAATGTTATGCGTGGACGCACTAATGTGCTCAGTGCATTGCAGCCTTCATGCAATTTTAAACCGTTGAACTTTTTAAATATTAAGTTGTTGGACGAGAGAACGGGATAGAAATCACATCTTTCACCCCCTTCCTCAACTCCCGGGCAATTGGCAGAATCGAGAAGGTGGTTCGATGTCTCCTCCTCCCAGCTCCCTTTGATTCCCGCGAAATTGCGAGATTCGTTCCGAATGATGGCGAAATCTATTTTATATTCTCGAACTCTTTAAAGATTTCTAGTTTACTTTCGATTTAGAAGAGTTAACGAAAGCGTTATACCACACTTCACTCTTGTGTCACCCTGACACGCGTTCTTCCCGATTCAGTAAACAAGAGGATTTAGTCGCTTTGGGGAGGGGGGCTCGGAGCCGAGACTTGGTGTGCTGAATCATTTCCGCGTTCCTGGGCCACCTAAGCATCCCTGTCCCCGAGCGGAATACGATGCTCATGTTTCAAGTGGAATTCGTCGGGGGGAGGAAAAAAAACAAAATCGGCGAAACTCTTACGGTCATCTCTTTTATTTGTTTGCACTCAAAAAAAGTGCTAATAAATAAAACAGAATAAAACTCTTCTTTCATCAAAACGAAAAATTATAAAATATCCTAAATGAATTGGGGGGAAATGCGTCAATCGTGGATGATGTAATTTTCGTTCAGTTTAGCCAAGCTGTGCCCAATTTACAATTCACGGCGCTGGTTATTTCAGGATAGGTTTCCTATTTGGCCCCCTTGAAGAATTAGATGTATTTTTTCCAGAAGTTCTCATGATATTTACATTCAAACAGATCAAATTATATCATGCCATAAATAAGGGAGCGTAAGAAAATGAAATAAATGTATTTCATGTCTGAATGATGATGATGAATTTATAAAAGTGCAAAATATTTTTTTCGTGAAAGCTATGAGCGATAAATATTAGACATTTAGCCTACGTAATTGTGTACAGTACCAGGAACGACGTTTTGAGTGCTCATCCAACCATACCGTTTCATTAATAAAAGTTTATGATTTGATTGTTAAGCATTGCTGACCGACTACGTCTTAATCATTTGGTATTCAATGCACGCAATGTGCACGTTTAGCGTCATGTTTACAATTTCCCTTTCCTCTGCCTTGACTTGTTTGCAACCGAAGAGTTGAGGGAGACAAAGAACTCTTAACCGGAGCTTTAGGAGTCCGCCATTGCGGGATTTTTCGGGATAAGCTCTTGCGCGCTCTTTCATGGCTGAGATGGAGTGAAATCGGAATATGTACGTGAAAATCCACTTTATTACCTTATTCACTGTAGGATAGAAGACGAGATGATGGGATAGGAGGGGTTTCATGAAATAAAGAATTCTTTTTTTATCTCTCGAAAGTTTCAAGGAACCACTCACAAGAGATCGAGTTCCATTTGGCGAAAATTACCTTTTTCTGTGTAGCAAGGTTCTATATATACATTTAAAGTGTCACTCCTTTTCGTAAAACTGAAGTAGAGCGCTTATTTCAACGGTGTAGGGAGACAGCACAATATTTATAATTAATCTATACTTTATCTTTTCAACTTACACTCATAATCTACAAAAGGACATTATTCTCAAATTATTAAGCGTATCACTCGATAAGTAAGAATTAGGCTGCCTCTTATTAAAATTACTTATATTATTTTTTAAGGGTATAAATATTAAATATCAACCAAAAGTAGAATTCCATAAGGTAACGATTTAACTAAATTTGCTTTAATTTAAAATAGACATTTTATTTGAACCTTTTCATTTCTTCTGAAGAAGCACAAACATGAGCATAATCTTATTCGTCACTACTTTGAAGGACATGGAATTTTCAGAGAGAAGGACGTCCTTTTCCTCTTAACCGTTTCACCCAAATGAGAATGTCCATTTAACATCCTTACACTCTCAGACTAAAGCTTTATTCTAGTCTACGTATTCCTCCCCACTATTTTCATTGGAAACAGTGAAGGGTTTTTAATAAATGAAATGTTATTTACATCCAGACAAGATTGTACAAACAAAATCCAGCCACTAACAACAATTTTGAAAACGAGGAAAAATTTCATTACCTCATTAATTACTGCGTAATAAGATACAGAAGAATTATCAGAACGATAAGAGCTAACTTTTCAGCGCGGATTTGAGGTGGGGGAAGAGGAAGAAGTCTGGTGGGGCAACGTGAGGGCTGTAGGGTGGCTGAGGCATGGTCGAGAAGCTCTTGGCAGATCCGCGTGCGAATTTCCTTTTTTTCGTCCGAGAGCACTCGCGACACCAACTTTGCACCCACCTTTCTCGTGACCATGTTTTCGGTAGCAAGTCGACGCGCATCACTTTTAGAGATGCTAAGTTCTTCCAAAACCATGAGAACACTTCATCAGCGATCCTTGTCCAACAAACCTTCACTCTTGCAAGATTTACGTCACTTTTTGAGGTCAAAGGGCGTCCTGAACGTTCAGAATCTTCCACATCTTCTTTACCCTTCGGAAACACCTTGCTGACCCAAAAATTCCCGATCTACCCATGGCGGTATCACCATAAGCTGTCTTCTCTTTCCCGGTTTGGTCCAGTTTCACCCAAAATTTCATGGCGTAGCGCTGTTCCAATACGAGGATACGTTATAGAGGTTTCGCAAACGAACGATCCGCATACCACAAAGGCTTGGGCCTTCTATTCGGGAAAAAGTAGTCATATTACTTTTGGGACAGGCCTTGAGTATATATATATATATATTGTGCTAGATTGGAAAACCAGAAGAATGTGGTTGAATCAGGAATAGCTTCTTTAGAACTTCTCACATTCATAAAATACACTAAAATCAGAGGTCTAACAGTTGAAAGAAACAAATGCGAAGAAAAATCCTATTGGACTAAGTTACGGATTCTTTAATATTTTCCAACGGTTTACGACAGAGGATCGGAGGGAAAGTTGTCTTTTCATGAAGAAAAGTGTGCGCAGGAGCTATAAAGCTTCATCCCATTCAAAAGCATCGAACATAATTTCAAGGAAACTCATGACGAAGAACGGCACTTGCCGTTCATTAATGGTAATAAGAGGGGGAGACATATTATGGAATGATTGCTTTTAAACAAGGGTTAGCACTCCAGTTTTTCGGAGAATTCAAAAGGTTATTATTAGGCGTTAGCCCGGCTACTGCTGTTTAACTTCCATTTTGCACGAAGTAAGGGAGAATAATTAAATCAATGATCACAAAAGGAGTGCCGATCATTTCTTACTATTGTGGTTAAAGGAGATAAGGTCATATCCAAGGAGAGGGATTGCGGAAGGGAGGGATTAAGGATTTAAAGGAGAGGGATGGAGCAGGAGGATGTCTCCAGGCCGCCTTGCGATAAGAACGGGGAATATTGCAAAGAAAAGGAAGTGTCACAAGAAATTAAATATCGGAATAATTGGTAAGCAAACTTGAGAAAATAAAGTAATCATGCTGAAAAAGTAGTTGAATTCATCAAATTTCGGTCTCTTGGGGAAAATACATCGGAATTAAATCGATCGCACAAAGAACCCAAATTATTTAACATATCGGAATGGTTATGAAAAACCTAGCATGCACATAGTTTGTACTCTAAATAAGCAGAAGCGTTTATTGTTTTAAAGCATTCCGGGTCAAAAGTAATCGATTTTGGTGTAGTTGTCCATTAAATTCTTAAGTGAATTTGGTGCCTTGATGATATCGATTTAGTTATTAAAAATGGTCCTTCTGTCTTACACACTGGTAAAGGGTTGACTCTCTCCCCAAAGTGCGAAACATTTTTTTGCATATTTTCTTCCTCTCTCCAAAGTCTGCACTTATATGTTAATCACTGATTCAAGAGGCAAATTAGATTTACGAAATGTGACCCTTGACCCCAACTTTTATCTCTTTTTTGCGCGCAATTTTCTCAAGTGACCAACAACAAAGAGACTACTGGGTACAAAAAATCTCACCAAATCTCTTCCTCTTCAATGCTTGAATTGACATAAAAAATGAAGAAAATAACATAACTTTCTCTCAATTTCCAAGAGAAACTTTCTTTCTTTCAAGACTAATTTCTTCTCAATATTTTTATCAACAATTCTAAAATATTTTCAGAATCCCGTCACAGAGGGTTGTTAAGTTCATTATTTTTCGTAAAAGTATGTCCAAAATCTTTCTCCGCTCACCGCATGTGTTAGAACAAATCTGTTCCTCTAGGATCTGAGCTAATTTTTTACCGTATTTGGTTTCAAGCTACTGTATATCATGTACATATTGATGCAAGTCTCACCTATACAATTGTTTCTAAGGGCACATAGATAATTTAGAATTAGGAAGTAAAACTTGGGGGATAATAAATCAAAATTAAACAGTTTTTTCATTCAATGCAAAAAGCAGTCACCCTAAAAACTATACGTACATGGGTTTATTATAATTATTAGCGGTAGTCTATCGAGTCAGCGTAGATTTTCGATGGTCTCTGGCACTATGCACTACTGCACTTGTAGGCTCTAGACGTCGTGACACAAAATATTCTTGAACATTATTCTACATGCAAGTATTACAATTATTTCTTTATCAGCTCTGGATGCTTCCTACCTATCTTAATGTCACCATTGTTTTCCTCTCTTTACATCGATTTCCCAATATTTTCTCCTATGCTGCCTCCTTTAGCTTGCTTCAGCTTCTAAGTATTAGCCAAAATATTAGATTGAAGCACCCCCTATTCTCTGTCAGTTGTAATAAATTGCTACATTATCAATGGATTTTTCTCAATCAATGGGATCATTGCGAGGTTCAGGTCTGTCATAAGTGAAATGATGACAATATCCTCATGGTTGTACAACAACCTACGAACTAGTCCCTTTCCTTACTTGTGGTGGTGCCTAAAATACTCTATTATGGAATTTCCGTCTAGATTATTCACACACTATTAAGGGTTCATGCAAGCATGATATAATTAGAAGCTCTTTCTTGCCGGAGCTCATTTTCAACACCCGATGCCCTCATTTGACGTCATGCATGGTTATCCTTAAGAGAGTCTTGTTAAGTGTCTTTTGTTTTGATGAGCCAGAGCGGACTTCTTTCACCTCTATAATTTACCACATGCTATTCTAGCAAGAACACTTTAAGATTCCAAAATAATAAACATTTAAACACTTGTTTTAGTATATCTATCACTTCCAATACCATAGATATTACATAATATGAGCCGAATACATTTTTCTAGATCACCTCTGAAGGCCACAGTATTCAAGTATAGGATATAAACGATCCATTACAACAATGAAAATACATTATTTATGAAAACAAGGTGGCTCACGCAGTCCTGAGAGAGAAACATGTCGTCAACGGAAGGTAACTGTTGAATGTGGGTGTCACCTGTTGGGTTGGTGGACTCTTAAGGGCTAGGGGCGACGTCCCTATTCATTTCATGCTCCAAGTTTATTGGCAGTTTGAGCACCACATAAAAGTGAAATCACAATCAAAATATATACTGCTACAGCTGATTATTCGCCAAATGCATTACAATTACAGCCGGTTAAAGGAGCCATATTTAACGATAAAAACGGATTCGGTTTCAACATAATCTCCCTCGATCCTCGCTTGTCTTGATCGTGCGAGTCTCGCCACATTGGGTCCACGGTGATTCAGGTGATGTGGAGATTGGAGGGAAAGGATCGAGTGTTGAAAATGAACGGAGAGCTCAAGAGACCGGAC